>JAWNNU010001595.1:0-24969 GCA_035044585.1 Scaptomyza polygonia
TGTAGACAGTCGTTTTGTCCTCGTCGCCAATTTGTAGTGCATTTATATATTGATCAAACTGCACGCGAATCACAAAATGTGTATGCAATAAATAGAATAGTTCGAATGTCTTCGGCTTAGCCAAATTTTTCATTCCACTTTACGCTTCATTCATTCTAATTCAGTGACCTTGGTTATGAATCGCAGCACACAACAAAATTCATTTCATTCAATTCATAATGTGCCTCTAACTCGCTCAATTCAACTCAATTCGAAGCATTCAGTTAAACCAACAAGAATTCATATATATTGTCATTCATTGACCTGCTACGATCGTCATGAATGAGGACAATTTAATTAAAAGCAACTATGTTTCTATACTAATAAAATATATGAATTTTAATTCAATTTCATGATCAATATTGTACAATTGATTCGTCTTCTCACATTTAGCTCAAGAAACTTGGTTGGCAAGGTGCATAACAATTGCTAGTGCAAGCGTTTTGTGGGGTGGGACAGGTATCAAAAGGTCACAAAATACTTTAGGCAGGCAAACTTTCATTCATATCTAAGAACCATATTTATTTGAAGAAAAAAAAGCCCAGCCTTGTGGCAAACACTTGTTCCTCAAAACTCTTTTTCATCCCTCATTAATGCGCTTGGGTAAAAACAAACACAAGACTTTGACTTCAAAGGCAGTCAAATATCAGTTCTGCTGCTGCTGATCATTCATACTCTTCCCAATTTTTACCCTATGACACTTTCTAACAACCCTTGCCATACAATTATGCAAAGATGTACACAACTTACGAAAGTGTATTCAAATACAAATACTAACAAACTTCTAAACGTTCATGCTTTCCGCTGACCCTTCGTCTCTCCTTTAATCGACGGGCCGCTGAACGCAAAGCGCAACTGAAACAAAACAACAACCTGCTGGCTTCTCGTTACTGAGACGCTCACGCTGTTGTATGAAAAAATACCCTCTGTACCAATATTCAATAATTGTCAATGAAGTTTCTCACGTTTAGCTATAGAGTTGCACAAGGTTCATATAAGTCGATACCACCCTTCCATTATGGGAAGCAGCAGGTATATTCAAGTAAATGTCTAAAATAGCCAGTTTCACAATTTTAGAAAATTTTGTGACAACAACAAGAGAAATGAAGTGCGGCACAATTCGTGGATGATGGCTGTTATGTTTACATTATGAGTCTATGGTGTGCTTTGCGGACGACCCAATATTGTTGCCGCACTTCATTTTTCTTGTTGTTGTCACAAAATTTTCTAAAATTGTGAAATATATATTTTTATGAATATGTAATTTGGGTAAACGCACTAGTGCGTTGCTGCTCTAGGGATAGCGGCAAAAGCGATACGCAAGCAAGTATACAAAGAAAAGGGACACAAGAAGAGAAACAAACAAGCTATGCGCACACATACAGTATGGCTCATGTCTCTGCGAAACCAGCAAGCAGACTGACGCGATATGCTCGAGGCTCACGACTTAAGTAAAACTAGCCTGCGATATTTCTCTCTGAGAGCGTGGTAGCTGCTAAACGACTTCCCAACTCTATATCAGAATTTTTGCATTTGAACGCTCTATTATATGAATTCTTGTTGGTTAAACGTACGTTGTGAGTCAAGCCATGCAGTTCTCTAGTATTAATTAGAGAATAATATGTTGGCAATTATGATATAAATAAAATGGTCACAAAAAATCAAGTTCAATTGCAAAACCATTCATATTGAGTTCCTGTTTTGTACGCTATGTGTGTCTGTTTTTGCAGTGCCATTGCAAAATAGCTTTCAGCATTGAGTTGGGCCACAGGAGTTGCAATTGCTAATAAGAGCTGTGAGCAAGCGCGAGAGCAGATTTTTGTTTCACTTACCCTTGCGCTCAACGGCCCGAGCTATCTGTTAACCGACAACCAAGAGCGGTAAAAATTGTGTATTTGGGTGTATGTGCAATCGTTTCATTAATGGCCGGACCTACTTTTCGAGATTTTTAATATTTTCCCTTTTTTGTGTTGGCGGCAAATGACGTCGTCACAAATAAGCTTTTGTCTATCGTTGGTGACGGTTGTGTTTTTGAGTGCTCTCAATAATTTATTATTTTCTTGTGTTTGTGTACGGAGTTTTAATTTGCAGTAGAACTTACGCTGCAGTGCTTTGCATATATAGAAAACAAACGTATATAAATACAAACACTTATTTGCGTTTGCATACTTTGTGTTGTCGTTCGTACACTAACAACAAACAGCTTGTTTTTTTTTTCTTGCTTTTGCTTGCCAGCATCAGTCCTCTCCCGTTTTCGTCCGATCTTAGCCGACGTACGTGCGGTTGAATCTGCCAACGCGCTCACGCTCTCTCGCTTAAGCGCTCTAATGACTTTTACCGTTTCTTTATTGCTCATTGCATAGTCACTTTTATACTTCATTCTTGCACGCTAATTTTTGTTTGATAAAGCATATCAATTTGTTTGTTTATTTACTTATTTAATTATATTCAATATGCTTGTTTGCTGCAGTTCAAATTGTAAATTGGTTGGGTCAAACAAGTTTTTATTTTATGTCGGTTATGTGATAACATAATCCATATGAAATGTGCTGGCTTTACTGCCAAAATTAGAGACTGTTTACTCGCAGTCACTGGCCTGAAATGGTACTGTGAGCCCTGCAACTAAGTGATGAATGAATCATCCCAGTTAATGAGGCAGACTCAGACAGACTTTAGGTTTTAAAGCTATGCATGTTGCGTTTAACACCGTGCATGTATCTTTCCACGAGCTAGAGTCCAATTTTAGAAATGGCAAGGTAATGGTAGAATCTCCGAAGCGAAAAAAGACTTCGGAGCGTAATTCGCTCAGAGCTCCACCTGTCCGACCTACCAAACCTCTTCTTGTCCCCAGTATAAATCCTCCAATGGGTACTATAAGAAGCTCATTGATGTTATTTAATTCGCCTGCTCGAAACCCCAATATTAACACAACCGATAACGACTTCACTCCTAATCCTATTAATGAACATTCCTTGCCAACAGAATGCGTACCTATTAATTCTACTGTGGGTACACCTGGGGCCCACAAGCCTCTTGTTGTTGTGCCTTTTGAAATATATTTTCGAGTCTAGGCTAGCATCCGATACTTCGTTGGATGATGTGAATGCCTACGTTAAAAGTAAAATTGACTCCCCATTTATTGATGTTGAAAATTTGAAGTTTAAACATGCCCGAAGCATATCTTCTTTCAAGTTGAGTGTCCCGCCCGAACTTTTCGCAACAATTTGATCAGAAAAGTTTTGGCCACCAAAGCTCGTGGTAAAGGAGTATGTGAACAGGCGAAAAAATATTAACAATGGTATAAGAATCAGTAGTGCACCGCCGGTTATCCATCCTGTTGCCTCAACTTCGGTGGCAAAAAACTAATAAAAGTAGTTAGTCTGGCCTATCAAAATGTTCGAGGCCTTAACACTAAACTTAATAAATTTTATGTAAACAGCTTATCCTTTGATTCACAGATAGTTGCACTCACAGAAACCTGGTTAATACATGATATATCTGACTATTCCGTTTTGCCTAATAAGTATAACTTGTACAGATGCGATCGCACCTCCCGCAAGGGGGGCGGTGTTCTCATTGCTGTTGACTCCTCTATTTCCTCTGCAAAGATTCATTCTCATGATCATCCGGATATTGAGTTCCTATGTGCTAAATATTATCATAGTATATTACTTGTTCATATATTCCTCCCCATTCTGATCATAACATTTACATATCCCATCTGGATGCTCTGCAACTTGTTTCGTCGTTGTTGACGGATATGGATCAACTTATAGTGAGTGGTGATTTTAATTTGCCCACAAGTTGTATGGTCTGCGAATGACACATCTTCGGCGCAATTAAAAGCAACTTCTTCTATTGTGCATGTGTTAATAAATTTGTGTATAATGAATAAGCAGGGGAACACTTTGTGATTACAAATGTCAAGTTTACATACTTTTTACTTACATATGTCAAATTTAAATCACTTAGGGCCGGTTTATCAATGTCCAGTTAAAGTGCCAGTTCGTTAAACTCGGCATAACGTTAATGCTCTTGTTTGGTTTCTCAACGGCAACGTGGGAAAAACGTTTTATACCATGTTCTGATATACCAGTTAATCTCGTGATTAGCGTCGTTGACGTGATTTAAGCGCTAATCATCTTGTAAACGCGCGTTTAACTCATACAAGAACTGTCAAACGTAATCACTTCACTGACGTGTTTAACTTTTAATCATGATGATTATTGGAGTGCAACCCTGTGTTTGTTTAACAAAAACCACAGATGGCGCTGTTTTTGCATATTTCAAAGCTGATTGCTATGATAAAACTTAAATTTGCTAGAAGTAATCATATGCGAACAGCTGTTATCTGTCACAAAAAGAACAAAGAAGTAATGGCAGCAAAAAAAAAAAAAGTTAATTGGTGCGATGGGGCAGAAATTTGCCTCATAGAGATATGGCAGAGCAGATTGCAACATCTGCGATCTGCCAGAAAAAACTCGCACATCTACGAGGAAATGGCACATATGGCTGCACGCAACTCGAGGTGCATTTTATATTGCATTTGCGCAATACTTATGTGTGCTCTTGATGTTTTGAGCAGATCCTCCATTATTTTTGCCATATCAAAAATTCTTATCATATAAAATATAATTTGAATAACATTGGGCGCCATCTTTATTCACTTTTCTTTAATTTAGATTTTTTCTGCTGTTTGCTATTCAGTTTGCTTGATTTATAAATGTAAACAAACAGCTGTCAAACTTAATCTTGTGCGAAACAGCTGTTTGATGTGTGAACGCATAAGTTTATCGCAAGTAGATTATCGTACTGACGAGATTAACTTTTCATAGTGTGAACATGGCATTAGTTGCTGAGGGTCATGTAGTTGTTGATCTTGTAGACTCATATAAAAATCTTTTGAATAATAAAATAATAGAAACAATGTACGTGTCTGCTTGAGCCAGCTGTTAGTCTAGCAATGGTTTTGACGATGTTTATATCGGCGTTAATGTTGTCGTATATATTAGCCTTAAACTATTCAATTTAAAAATGTCTCCGCTTTAATTACTTTGCTTCTTCCCTTTTTCTTCTGGATCTTTATCTCAACTAGGAAATGGATCAGCATAACTTTTAATTCTATCGATAGATCTATTAAGAAAAGAAATAAAAAAAAACTTTACTGTTTGCTTTGCGTTTGGCCAGGTAAATCGATATTTACCAATTATCCATTTTTTTTACTCTTTCTCAACTTTGATGGGAAATAAAAAAAAAACAAGTATGAAGGCTCTAGTCGGGATAGCCCGACCAGAAGATACCCTGAACCCAGTTGCAGTCCTTGCATCCTAAAAGTATGCTTCAAATAATGATCACTTTAAACAAAACTCATAACTGACTTAACTTTACGATATCTCTGGTGTTTCTTAACCGAACGAAATTTTGAGAAAAGGTCTATCGTTACCCATTACACCAACCCCCATTTTTACATTTTCCAAATTCGTTAGTTTTTTGTTGTCGATTGCATGTGTATATCGAAAACCAGAGTAGCTATCGATAATTTGAAGCAAACTTGTTCTGCTCATGGTATAGGAGAACTTATATTCAAAATCTGAAGTCTCTAGCTCTTGTAGTCTCTGAGATCTACGCGTTCATACAGACGGACAGACGGACATGGCCATGGCCATATCGACTCGGCTATTGATACTGATCAAGAATATACAGTGAAAGCTCCCTTAGCCGGACACCCACGGTTCCAGCACTATTGTCCGCCCAAGGGAGATGTCCGCCCAAGAGAACGTATTTTGTATGAAAATCATGCTAAAAAACTATAAAATTCGTCCGGCTAAGGGAGCTGTCCGCCTGAGGGAGCTGTCCGCGAGTAGAGCTTTCACTGTATATACCTTATGGGGTCGGAGATACTTCCTTCTGCCTGTTACATACTTTTGCACAAAACCATTATACCCTGATTTACCCCTTTTATGGGTTCATTCTACACCGGCCATACTTTCACATACATTTTTTTGGTTATTCCTTAATAAAATGCGAAAAGTTTCATCTGCCTGTGTTTGCCCCGTTCTTATTTAGAGGTAAAATAGTGAAAAAGGAAATAGTTCCAAAAATGTGCTGCGTGCATTTCTGGGCTATTTATAAGCTTCTGTTGTAGATTGTGGGCAATGTATTTTTATAATATTTTTTCATTAGTTTTAAATTATAAGAGCCTTTAAAAAAAAAAATAATAAATCAGAAATATAAAACATATTTATGTTCCTATACACAAAATTTCCACTTTGCTTACCCATAAATAGCCACTTAAAAATCTTTTGACTTTTTTCAAACGTTTATATTATAGGTTAATGAATTATCTATCTATATGAAGTTGATCAATGATCTCATCTGGTTCAACAGTTATGATTTTTGCATCGAAAAATCTCAACCGTTATGATTTTTGCATCGAAAAAGATTCAAATGGATACAGGCGAAAGCATATTAGAGGTTGTTTGTATGTTATCCGCGATAGCTCAAGCTTAGAATATTTATCTATTTAATTACTAGTCCACGCTGCCTAAAAGATTGTCTCATGGAGAAGGGGATGACAAAAGTAATATTCCTTCCAAGTTTGGTGATTTTAGCTCAAAGTACGTTAAAAATATAAAAGGGTGGCTGGGGGCGGGATGGCGGCGTGACATCCAAAGCTTTTATGCAGATCTCTGTGGGATGTCATTTGCTATCCTCCTACGCAATTTGGTGACTCTCTTAAATATTGTAATAGATGGGAGAAGTGGTGCTGTGGGTGGAAGGGGGGGCGTGGCGTCCAAAATTTCTGCAGATCTATGTATGATGTCAATTGCTATCCTCCGATCAAATGACTGACTGATGGTGACTCTAGCTCAAAGTTAGTAAAATATGGCGGAAGGGTGGCTGGGGGCGTTATGGGTGGGGGCCGCATCCTAATACTTTAACTATTCTTTATCGACTATCTTGGCACCAAATTTGGTAACTCTAGCTAAAAGCTGTGGAAGATATAAGCATTTCTTTTTTCCACAATGGAAGGGCGTGGTTTCAAATCTTTGATGCAGTGTTTTTGGGGTCGTTTACAGTTATCAGTAGTTCCTACTAAATTTGGTGACTCTGGCTCAAGCACTTTGGAAGATACATGCATTACCGTATTTAGCGAAGCGTTGGGGTGGCTAGGGCAGTATTTATACGCGTGGCATACAAAGTTTTTAAGAGTATGTTTGAGGGTCGTCATCAGCTATATTGGCACCAAGTTTGGTGGCTATTGCTCAAAGTCTGTTGAAGATATAGGCGTTTATGTCTTTAAACTCCGGGGGTCGGAAGTGTCGGCGTGGCCCAAAAATTTTGGATGCGATATTTTGGGGGTTGTTAGTAACTATCTTCTCCTCAACTTTGGTAGTTCTTGCTGTAAGGGCGTGCGAAATAGGACTTATCGATTTTGAGTTATCGAATTTATCGATTTGCCAGCTCCCAGTAAGCATAAAACCAATCTGTCTCTAACTTGAAGTGTGTGGAAAAAAGTTGCGAACATACGGAAGGACACCATGGCGGACATTGCACAAACCCAATATATTCTTTACCTTCGGTATCGAGTTTAAAAAACAACAAATAAATTGTTTGTTGCTGAGCTGGCTTTTGAGTGGCGCAATTTTATTGCGGTCGACTGAACTGCATTGCTGAGCGGGCCGTTGAGTGTCGCTGCTCTGTCGCACACGCATCAGGCTACAGTGTTAAGCTTAGCTTGCGTTAGCTTTAACAACCATGCATTGCGCCATGATAAGGCAAGTAGCCAGGTTTGAAAGAGTTAAGGCCACTTAGAAGCGTACACTCCGTAATAAGTGGGGAATATATGAAATGTGACGTTTGACAATGAAAGAGGAACCAATGCAACTATAACAAGTAGAAACGTTGCAGTCGGACGCAACCGACTGCGGTATACTCGATACCAGTAATACAACCGATAAAAGGTGTACGCTGCCTCAAATATTGTCTGGTGCAGATGGGATGCCAAAAGTTATCTTTCTTCCAAGTTTGGTGAATCTAGCTCAAAGTTTGTTAAAGTTGCGGAAAGGGGGGCGTGGCATCCAAATTATAGCTAAAGATCTGTATATCATGTCAATTGCTAACCTCATACCAAATTTGGTAACTACCTCAAAGAGTAAAATATGGTGGAAGGGGGGCTGGGGGCGGTATGGATGAGTGTGGCATCCAATGTTTTTAAGCATTGTTTTTGGAGTCGTCATCACCTATCTTGGCACTTAATTTGGTGGCTTTAGCTCAAAAGCTGTAGAAGATGTAGGCATTTCTGTTTTGAAACCGCGGGGGGCTGGGGGCGACGTCCAGTGCTTTTGGTTCTGAAAAAACACTAATTTAAATACAAAAGAAGTGTAAGTATTACGACGAACTGCATAGCAAGTATTCATAAAATTATGTAATACACCCTTATTTCCACTGCAATGCATAATTCTTGAGACTGTATCGGTCTAGGTAAGCAGCATCAGTTTGTGCATGCATCTTGTATTTTTTATGTCAATGCTTGTACAGCGTCCGTACCTTAAAACAGCATATATAAATTGTTCTCGCACACCGGCTGTCAGTAATTACATAAACTAATCAGCAGTTTTGTTAAGAAGAAGTGTTGGAAAATTAAAATCTTAAATAACATATGAGCTGATACTACGGAAAAATATAATGTTGAGCTTTTCATTACTGTCGTTAAGAGTGAAACGGCATGTCTGGCAAGAAACCGGTTTCCTAAACTATAGCCAATAAAACCCAACCCTAACTTCTCCACAACACGCCACATATATAAGGAACATTGCCACAGAGTCTCGACATAAACCCAATAAAGCATTTTGGGAATATGCTTTTAAAAAACAAGTGGAAACGTTGCAGCTGAACGCTACCGACTGCGGCATACTTGATACCAGTACCAAAACCGATAAAAAGTGACCTTGGGCTGGAAGGGTGTGCAAAGTATTTGCGGACATTGCACAAACTTTCGGTATCTATCATTAAAATTCGAAGTAAGAAGGCTCTTGTTGGGAGAGCCCGACTAGAAGATTCCCTGAACCCAGTTGGAACAAACATTTTACTCCTTGAGCCCAAAAGTATGCTTCAAATAATAATCAATTGAAACAAAACCTAAAACTGACTTAACTTATATCCGGTGTTTCTGAACCGAATCGGACGAAATTTTGACATAAGTTCTATCATTACCATTATTTCAACCCCCATTTTTACATTTTCCAAATTCGATATTTGTTCGATTTCATTCCATGTGTATATCGAAAACCAGAATAAATATCGATAATTTGAAATAAACTTGTTCTGCTCATGGTATAGGAGAACTTATATTCAAAATCTGAAGTCTCTAGCTCTTGTAGTCTCTGAGATCTACGCGTTCATACAGACAAACAGACGGCCAGACGGACGGACGGACGGACAGACAAACATGGCCATATCGACTCGGCTATTGATGCTGATGCTGGGGTCGAAGATGCTTCCTGCTGCCTGTTACATAAATTCGCACAAAACCATTATACACAGATTTACCCATTTTATGGGTTCAGGGTATAATAAAAGAATGATGGGAATGAATGTATCTTCCATAGTGTTTGAGCTAGAATCACCAAACTTTGTAATAAGATAACTGGTAACAGCAATAACAGACCCATGCACAAAATGAGGTCGTGTGTTCCGAGTGGAAGTGATTTTAAAACGAAGGTCGAATCCCTGCATAATTAGATATAGGAAAGACCCGCTATGCTAGCAGACGCGCTTAGAGATGCTGAAGAGGGTGAGGGCACAGAAGAGAATTAGAAAATCAAGTGGTTCTTGATGAAATATTTAGAGTTCTGGCTTTCCCAGTGATAAGTTCTCAATTGGATGTCATAAATTTGAACGCACATGATAATAGGCCGGACGTTATCTGTTTCTTCTGATACAGATGAGTATACTGATTGAAAATACACAACAAATACTGTGTTTGGTTACGCTGGCAAACTAGATACTTTTTATACTCGATACCGAAGGTAAAGAGTATATTGGGTTTGTGCAATGTCCGTCATGGTGTCTGTCCGTCTTTATGAACGCAACTTTTTTCCACACCCTTCAAGCTAGAGACTTGAAACTTTACAGATGTCCTTATCTATGGCATAGTAAATTAAAGTGTTAAGATTGGAGTTCTACGATTACTAGGGGGCTGGCAAATCGATAAGCTCGATAACGCAAAATCGATAGATGCAGCTTTTTCGCAAGCCCTTACAGCTAGAACTACCAATTTTGGGGAGAAAATAGCTATTTACAATTCCCAAAAAACTGCATCAAAAATTTTGGAGCCACGCCTATCCATTCCGCCCCCAGCCCCCCGCAGTTTAACACTAAAAATGCCCATATCTTCTACAGTTTTTAAGCTAGAGCCATCAAATATGGTGCCAAGATACGTGATAACGATTCCCAACCCAATTCATAAAAACTTTGGATGCCACGCCCATCTATACTGCCCTATCCGCCCTCAACCACCCAAACGCTTCGCTAAAAACGGTAGTGCGTGTATCTTCGATAGTGTTTGAGCTAGAGTCACAAAATTTGGTAGGTAGATAACTGGTAACGACCCCCCAAAAACTGCATCAAAGTTTTGGAGCCCCACCCACCCATTCCGCCCCCAGCAACCCCCGCAGTTTAAAAACAGAAATGCTTATATCTTTGACAGTTTTTGAGTTAGAGCCACCAAATTTTGTGCCAAAATAGGTGATTATAGCCCCAAAATAAATGCATAAAAACTTTGAATGCCACGCCAATCCATACTGCCCAAGCTGCCCCAAACCGCCCCAATGCTTCACTAAAAACGGGAATGCGTGTATTTTCCAGAGCGTTAAAGCTAGAGGAAGATAGCTAATAACAATCCCCAAAAAACTGCGTGAAAGTATTGCAGCCACGCCCCCCCGTTCCAGAGCCCCTGCATTTTGAAATTAAAAACGCCTATATCTTCCAAAGCTTTTGAGCTAGAGCCGCCAAATTTGGTGCCAAGATTGGAGATGAAGAAACCCAAAAAAAGTGGATGGCGCCCTCCACCCATACCGCCCCCAGTCCTCCTTCCACCATATTCTACTAACTTTGAGCTAGAGTCACCAAATTTGGTATAAGGATAGCAATTAACATCATAAATAGATCTGCAGCAAAACTTTGGACGCCACGCCCCCCTATACCAGCCCCCAGCCCCCCTTCAACCATATTCTACTTACTTTGAGCTAGAGTCACCAAATTCTGTATGAGGATAGCAATTAACATCATAAACATATCTGCAGCAAAACTTTGGACGTCACGCCCCCCATACCAGCCCCCAACACCCAGCCCCCCTTCTACCATATTCTACTAACTTTGAGCTAGAGTCACCAAATTCGGTTTAAGGATAGCTATTGACATCATAAATAGATCTGCAGCAAAAGTTTGGATGCCACGCCCCCCCTTACCAACCCCAGCCCCCTTCCCCCAAATTTTACTATTTTTGAGCTAGAGTCACCAAATTTGGTATGAGGATAGCAATTGACCTCATACACAGATCTTCAGCTAAAAACAGTCGTGTCGATCATGTCCGTCTGTCCGTCTGTCCGTTTGTATTCAGATTTTGAATATTATATATATATTATATATTATATATTTTGGAGAATTAATAAAACGTACTACGGGTGATTTTCGATTGTCAGCCATTTTCATAAAAATGATTCCCTAGCGAATCGAAATAGTTATTAGTTTTTTGACACCGAAATGTACGACCGTTCTCGACGTGCTATCGCCAAGTCACTCACCAATACCAATGCGCCGCGCTCAGTAGGATTTTGCCATTCTTCTACCGCGTTCTCACTCAAATAAACTAGAACTAGAACTCATTGACTTAGTTCATCTTTAACTCAACCAAATAAGGTAATTCAATGTTTTATATCCGATACGGCCTTCCTGACGTTGACACGTCCTCGTGTTCAATAGTACTACAAAAGATTGGCACCATTCTGACTTCTCATATCGATCAATGTCTTACACTCGTTACTTTTATTAAATTTCTGGTTCGGTTAACATTATTTAACTTAAATTAAGTTCTTCTTTTACTTATGATACGTTACATTATTTTCGGTACATGTAATTCAATAGTTATTTAAATTTACAGATAACATTCATCTTATTACAAAATAACAAATAATGTGTCTTCAAATGACAGCTTAGCCGGATATCTCTTTTATTTTCCTAGTGGCTCGCACTCTTCTGCAAAAACTCAAACATTTGGCTATCATATTTACCATAACACAGTTTTCTGGCTCTTGCCGCCACTGCGACGATATGCACCACAGTGCCCATCGATACCAAACGATTCATGTCCGACACACAATGTCATCCGTAACTGGCATGAACATTGGTGCTTGAACCTAGCCACTGTGTATGATGTCTCTGCATCTCAGCTAGTTGGCAGAGAGATTCATTTGACCGACGTCTTTTTCACCGTCGTCAAGCTTTCTATACAACTTAGACACCACTTGTCTATCTGGTAAACTTCGCACACTCTCTTGCGGATACTTGTTTAGTAGTAGATAACTGTTAATGACCCCCAAAAAACTGCATCAAGCCACGCCCCCCATTCCCTTGCCCCATGCATTTTGAAACCAAAAACGCCTATATCTTCCACAGTTTTTGAGCTAAAGCCACCAAAGTTGGTGCAAGAAAGGTGATAAAGAAGCCCAAAAAATTTGGATGGCACCTCCACCCATTGCGATGCCACGCCCCACGAGCTAGAGTCACCAAATTTGGTAGGAGGATAGCAATTGACATCATACACAAATCTGCAGCAATAATGTTATGCTGCGCCACTCCCCCCCCCCATACCTCCACCAGCCCCATTTACCAAATTTTACTAACCTTGAGGTAGAGCCACTAAATTTGGTATGAGAATAGCTATTGACATGATACACAGATCTTCAGCAAAAATTTTGATGCCACGCCCCCATACCGCCCACAGCCCCCCTTTCCATACGTTTAACAAACATTGAGCTAGAGTCACCAAATTTGGAAGGAAGATAGCTTTTTGGCATCCCCATCTGCACCAGACAATCTTTGAGGCAGCGTACACCCATGCCGTATCTTGGTATCGAGTATACCGCAGTCGGGCTGCAACGTTAGCTGCTTCCTTTTGTGATGCTGCCCGTGATAATTGTAAAGTTACAATTCCGTTTTTAAGAACAGTTGATTATGCAATCTTTCCACTATCGGAACTATCGATTAACTTTTCTGATGGTTGCTGGGAATTTAAAAACTGAGCACAGAATGCTCAATTCCTTACAGCTGTTGTTTCATATAGCTGTTGTTTCATATAGAGTTGCTCATAAAAATTCCAATTGCACACTCAATATATACGACTGCCTGTGCTCTTGCTTACTGTTGTTTAACTTTATGCTTATTATCATAATTACATACTGCTATACTTAATACGATGCTGTTTGGGAGGCCTGCGTTAGGCCTACGTCACAAATAAATTAACTTAAAAAAATAAAAAAAAAAGTAGATTGATTCCGATTATTTTGTGAACTTTCACGACTATTATTGATTTCGATTACAAATAATCAAAATTTTGACAGGCCTATTGAAGGTTCAAGCATATAATCAAATATAACCAAAATATAATTCAACTAGCTTTCTATGATATTTTTGATTAATTGCAATTATTGGATGCCACGTCTCACTTCCATACCACCAAACTGGAATTGTGAATCTTAAATTGTTTTTAAGCTAGAATCACAAAATATAATTGGAAGATACAGAGTATTTTGGGTTTGTGCAGTGTCTGTTATGGTGTCCGTCTGTCTGTCCGTTTGTTCGAACGCATATTTTTCCACACTTTTCAAGCTAGAGGTTTAAAACTTTTCTAGTATCTTTATCTATGGCATGGTAAAATAAGGGTTCTACGATAACTGGAGCAGCCCTCCGAATCGATAAATTTGATAACTCCAAATCGATAAATCCACCAATTTTACACGTCCTTACGGCTAGAACTTCCAAATTTTGTGAAAAGATAGTTGATAACGATCTCAAACAAAGGCATAAAAACTTTGAATGCCACGCCTATCCATACTGCCCTAGCCGCCCCCAACGCTTCGCTAAAAACTGGAATGCATCTAGCTTCCATAGTGTTTGGGGAGAAGATAGCTACTAATAACCCCCAAAAAACTGAATCAAAGTTTTGAAGCCACTCCCCCTGCATTTTGAAATCAGTAACGCCTACATCTTCCACAACTTTTGAACTATAGCCACCAAAGTTGGTGCAAGAAAGGTGATAAAGAAGCCCAAAAAATTTGGATGCCACCTCAAGGACAACAAAATATAGGGTTAGGTGATCAAGAAAAAAATCTAAAATAATTATTTAATATGATGCCCCAAGTGTTATTGTATTAGTGTTGAATTATAATTCGACAAATTCGAATCTCTAAAACGGGTTTTACAAATTGAAACACTATTTTTTTTACAGATTCTCGAATTTAATATTGGAAAAGGATCAAATACGAAACAATATAAGAGAAATTGACTCCGAATTCGAACGCCTACAAACAGTTATTCGTGAAGAAGGAGATAAAAAGAGAAAAATTGAACAAAAATTAGCGCATTATGGCAGTTTGGAGGCTGAAGTAAGAAAGCTGCAGATGAAAGTAGACATCACAATTAAATCATTTTACTGTAAGTAATATAACTTGTAAAATTCTATAAATTTGACATGATTTCACTCACGCAGCATTTGAAACCGACAAAAATAAATCCCATAAAGTATTGCTTTCGGATTTGAGAAAAACCTTAAAAATTGAGAACGACTTAATCAACTTGTTAGTGACTATAAATAAATTACAGTCAATAAAAAAATTTAACCGGATAATTGAATCAGTCCACAAACAGCATCACGATACGCAAATAAAAAAACTTAAGGAAAGCGAAGAGCACTTCAGAAAAGCCGCTGTAAGCTGATAACACAAAGACAATTAATGAAACTTCAACAATAATAATTTTAGTCCACAGTTGATAAATTCGTGTCTTTAAGCAAAGTTCAACTGCAGGAAATTCGATCTAAAACTTCGGAAATCAAGGATCTGTGCAATGGCCAGCTCCCGTCTTGCAATAATTTTCCATATAAAAGCGATTTTGAGCAACTATCAAAATTCAGTTTAGAAAGAATTAAAGAAGCCATAACCGAGTTTCAGGCAAGATTAGAATGCATGGAAAATTTAAATACCCAGGTAATTTTAAAATGTGCAATGTGGGCTTGAATTTTCAGTATTTTTACTTAAAACACGAAAATCGGGTAGTTATTTTGTCTCTTAAATTTTTATCTCATCCCTTTTGCTATCTAAAAAAGACTCGTACCCATGCGTGAGTTCGTGTGAGCTTAAAAATAACTTCGACACTGAAGAGGAACAAAATTAAGTCGCGGTGTGCCCGTGAGTGCACATATGGGCATCACTATTCCAGCAGAATTAAACTATATCTTAAGCCAAAAATTATATTTAATTTTAGTTCTTATATACAAATTTTTCATTTTACAGTCTCTTGCTGATTATCATCAACACCAAGGAAATGTAGTAAAATTGAAGAAAGCCATTGAACTCAAATCAAACCAAGAAAAACAAGTAGAAGACAAAGTACTAACTTTATTTAACGAGTGGGAACCCAAACTAATCAAGTTAATTGAGACAATTAACGCAAAGTTCAGCGAATTTATGGACTCGATAGCATATGTTGGAGAAGTGGTCCTATCCAAAAAAGACAAAGTAAAATTTTACAATTATTATTAACTTATTTAAATATCTGAAGATAAAATATTTTTTTTTATTTTGCCTTCGACTTTTATATTCCAACGTTTTGTCCATTCAAAGCGACAGTTATAATTGAATTTTAAAAATCTTTCAACGACTAGGTAAAACATTATTTGTGTTTACTGAAAATTATAATACATAACACATTTAACGTCTTATGATTCTGTCCTCACTAGAATATGTAGAACGTGCCATTCCAATTCTATGAGTGCTAGAAACGTGATAAACTACATATTATAGTAATGGAACTGTACGCTTTACGCCATTTAAACCTAAGGGCCGGTTTCTAAATGTTCGTTTAGAGCTTAGGGAGCGATAAACTTCGTTAAATGGCCGATATAAATATCGCTAAAACCATCGTTAGGCAAACAGCTGACTCAAACCGACACTTGCATTGTATTTATTTTATTATTATCCAAAATATTTTGATTTGGCTCCACAAGAACATCAACTGCATGCTCCTCAGCAACCGAAACGTCTTTCTTACGTTGCTGTTTATATTTTTCAGCTGGGCTTAATAAAATTAATGTTTTAAGCATTTGTTTCGAATTTGGCAGTCACAAACCAAAAAAAATACCATACCAAACATCTGATTTCCTCGTAATGGGTTGGCAGCACCATTAGAGCGATAGTATCTGAACGAATAAGGTTAACTTTGCATTGAGAAAACCAAACTGATTTAACAAGAGCATTAAAGTTACGCCGAGTTTCACTAACTGGCACTTTAACTAGACATTGAGAAACCGGCCATAAATGGTTTAAATAAATTATGGCTATAATATACATAACGAAAAAGATTTGGCAGCCAAGATGTGACTACATTGCTGTCATCAGCACTCAATACTCTAAATATTTTTTCTGTTATGTTTTACATTTTCTGTTATCGGCAAAGTGCCACCACAAGTCTAACAAATTTTAAAGGCGCTTAACAAGGCACTGAAAATGGCAAACGGTAAAAATCAAATTTATATTTAGGGTATTCAGTAGCTATGCTACGGTCGTAAAGTACAACGTTTTTATTTGAAATATTTACAACAAACACACACAAAAGCATTTTTAACACAGCAAACATGCCTCTGGGTATGTTTGCTACTATTATACTATATGTTTTATTGTGTGGTTGCCAGACTATGTATGAAAACAAGTGTTTTCGAGATAATGGATGTAATGAAATTAAGTCGCACTTGGCGAGTTTTGGTTGTAAGAGTAAGCTAATTTTATTATTCATTTATTTAAAAAACTAAATAAATGTTGTTAACAGTGGCAGAAGCGACAAAAGCAAAGATTTCTTCGTTCTGCTGCACTTGGTCAGTTATCATGCCTATTTTTCCACCATCTCCTAAGTATTCCAAACAATGTTGCAATTTTCTTGCTACATTCAATTTATTTGTCGATTGTATTGTCATCGAACTGGCAAACAGCTGACTTAGCACAAATACGACAAAAGAAACTGTATTATATATTACACTTTACGACCATAGCATAGCTACTGAATACCCTAATTGTTTTTATTTCTGCCAATAGCAAAACTAGATGTATATTTTTGAGTCGATTGAAAAAAGCCGAAGTGGATTTTAAATATAGTAGTACTCACATATGAACAAAAACTGTACGCGTAACGTCGTTCGTTGAGGATGTATCCTAGTTAATTTCCTTGACAAGATCACCTTCACGTGTTTAGTTTTCAGTTTTATGGGTAGCTGTTGTTTTTCATCCTTGTTGGTAACAATAGAATTTATAAATGCTAATAACTCACATTTTATTAATATTTTTCAGTTCGATTTTGATTCGTATGGAATTCAAATAATGGTCCAGTATAGAAAAGATGCCAAACTACAAACCCTTGATAAATATATACAATCGGGTGGAGAACGTGCTGTGGCCATTGCAATCTATTCATTGTCATTGCAACACGTTACTCATGTGCCATTTAGGTATTTACATCGCAATATATACATTTTAATACTCTGAAACCGAAGGTAAACTGTATAATAACTGTAGCCTGGTTTTTTTGGTTACCCTGAATCACATATTTCCCACAACCTTACTTCTTGAGTTCCCAAACAGGCTAAGAAATTACGAAACTTCATTCTGTTATAATTCTACCATTAATCGACACAGAAAAAATGCGCAGAAATAGTGCAGCATGACGTTAAAAGAAGTCGTTCAGATCCGTTAAGTTCTATAAAAGCATCCTGTTGTCTTTCGTTGGTGACGGTTGTGTTTTTGCGTGCTCGTAATAATTTATTGTTTTCTTGTGTCTGGGTACGGTGTTTTATTTGGAAAAGTTGTTAATATTTCGAACAGTGATCGCAACAAGTATTTACATGTGTAGTATGGAATTTTAACGGCTTAATATTGATATTAATCTCCAGACGTTGCTCTAAAATAAAAAAAAAACATATACTATGTCAATTTTCTTGCTCTCGCTCTCCAGCGTCAGTATTTTCCCGCTCTCTTCCGCTCTTATGCGTCGTACGGTTCTATCTACCTTCGCGCTCATGCTCTCTCACTTAAGCGCTCCCTTGTTACTTACCAGAAAGTTTTGCTCAAGGAACATTTATCGTTTACCGTTTATTTTGCTTCTAAAGCTACCATTCCTGAATTCTAATCCAAGATTTATGGAGCGCGTGGAGCGGAAAAAAAGCACACTCGCTACTAAACAAAAAATATAAAATACTTAAAAATAAGCTAAGAAATAAATTTGTATAAAACAGGCTGTGGCGAGTTTTTTATACCCATAAAATGGGTAAAAAATTATAATGATTCTGTGCAGAAGTATGTAACAGGCAGATTCTTGATCAGCATCAACAGCCGAGTCGATATAGCCATGTCCGTCCGTCTGACTGTCTGCACGCGGCGATCTTAGAGACTACAAGAGCCAGAGATTTCAGATTTTGAATATAAGTTCTCCTGCACAATAAGCAGAACAATAACTCTTCAAATTATCGATAACTATTCCGGAGATATAGAATTGAATCGATTGAAGTCAGTTATTAGTTTTGTTACATTGATCATTATATTTAATATCAAAGCATACTTTTAGGGCGCAAGGAGTAAAATATTTATTTCCACTGGGCTCAGGGTATCTTCTAGTCGGGCTCAATGGCGATCAAGAGCGCTATCCATTTGTAAACAATAACCAGCTGTTAATGGGTAAGAAAGCTCGCAAGGCTTTAAAAATTCCACTAAACTCAAAAAAGGGGTTTCTGTTAAGTTGGTATATGGACGATAGTTTAGCGTGACAACGTCATAATAAAACAGTAATGGAATGATTCCAAACATTTACGCGCGATTGGGGTAACGTCTAGTCGAGAATCTAGCAGAAAGTTTCTTTACATGCTTATTTATACCTCAAATTTATTGAACAAAGAATTAATGCCTGAAAATATACCGATGATATATATATGACGTTCATCTTGTCATTGTGATGGCTTAGTAGCCTTAAAGCGTTTTCGTAACGCCTGTGGCGTTCTCGTTTTTGAACTTGCTTCCCTTATACTTATCAATTTTATAGACGTTATCACGTCAAAAAAAAAAAGAATTGACCACCGCATCGTTAAGTTTCATATTACTGATCCAACATCTTGGAGAACAATTTCCTAGTGTCTCTATGCAACATAAGTTTTTAATATTTCGTCTTACATTTTGTTATTGCGTAGCTGACTTGACTTTATGGTGATAAGTTTGTTTAATGCTTATTAATGTGCGTATTATTTATCAACTTATTTCCTGATAAGAATAGTGGACGAGGCTTAGGAGAATAGGGAGTGGTTAACTTCTAGCTTCTTAATAAATTTTTATAATTTTTTATAGCCGTATTGAACGTTTGAGCTTTGTCAATTTTGGAAATTGTTTTTTCAAAGCGCTTGTTATGTAAAGAGATAACTACTAGCCTCCCCCATAAAACTCCATCAACACTTTGGTACTACGCCCACCCTTTCCCCCTCCCAAGCCCCACTCCCACGACATTTTCAAATCTGAAATGCCTTTATCTTCCATTGAAATTGAGCTAGAGCCACCAAATTTGGTTCCAAGAAAGTTGGTGACGATCCCAAAAAACTTGTAGACCGAGCCACGCACACACCTTCAGTCGAAAGAACAAATATTTCTTGAGATTTTAATCCTTTTGGAATTGCACATTTGTATTTATGCTGTTCGCACCGTTACTAAAATTAGTGAAAGTTTTTATGTTTACACTTAGGGTCGGTTTCTCAAAGTCCGGTCAGCGTAACTATCCCAAGTTGAGTCAAATTTGAGTTTCTCAATGTCCGTTTGGGGCTTAGCGATAGATAAATTCAACTGAGGCCTGAGTGCCTGCTAACATTAATGCTCCGTTTATAAATATCGCTAAAACCATCGCTAGGCAAGCAGCTGACTCAAGCCGACACTTACATTGTATTTATTTTATTAATATCCAAAATATTTTGATTTGATTTTACAAGAAAAACAACTGTATGCTCCTCAGCAACCAAATCGTTCTTCTTACTTTGCCGTTTATATTTTTCAGCCAGGCTCAATAAAATTAATGTTTTAAGCATATGTTACGAATTTGGCAGTCACAAAACAAAACAAATACCATACCAAACAACTGATTTGCTCGTAAAGGCTGGCAGCACCATTAGAGCGATAGTATCTGAACGAATAAGGTTAACTTTGCATTGAGAAAACCAAACTGATTTAACAAGAGCATTAAAGTTATGCCGAGCTTAACTAACTGGCACTTTAAATGGTCATTGAGAAACCGGCCCTTATTATATATGAATATAATTTTAGATGCGTCGATGAAATTAATCAAGGCATGGACGCGAAAAACGAGCGCCATATATTTGATTTACTTCTAAGAGAAGCAACCAAGCAAGGATCAGCTCAATACCTTTTTGTAACACCAAAGGTACGTTATTTAAAGTAATTTGAAAGTTTTCACTTAATCTAATATTTTATTTTATTTTAAGCTGCTTCGTGACTTGAGATACAATCATCGCTTGTGTGTCTCCGTAGTTCATAATTCTGGATCTATAAAACCAGATATCTGTTTTCCAATGAATTAATTAATGCTTAAATTAATAAAGTTAGCCTTGAACCCTAGACTTGTGAGAAAATTTCACAGATGACTTTTATTTTTATTTCCAACCTCAAGATTTTAGTGTTATCGATAAAAAAAGGGGTACATATGGGGAAATAGTGGAACGAAAACTCATGTTCCAAATCTGAAAAATTAACTGTAACTGTGCATTGATGCTAAACCAGTGCGAGAGAGCGCATTTAAAGTTATAAGAATATGAATGTCACACATTTGAGTTTGGAATTGTATCTTCACCGTATGTATGGCGTTGCTACACAGCGATTTAAACTATTTCGTCTTTATAAAAAAGCCAGAAATATATATGGACGGGGTAACACAAACAAGGTATTGCGGCTCAACAAAGCAATCGATGGGCTAAACAAGCAGAAAGGTAGTGGAAGTTAGACGCTTTACTACAAGGAATTGGTTGCATCCTATATTAACAGGACATAAAAGGTAATATTATTTGGAACTAATTAAGTTGATATGATTATTGCATGCCAAAATAAGACTGAGTTTTTGCTTATCAAGTCAATGATAGAAATAAAGTTCGAATGGGTCCTCTCTAATTTTGACTGGGTATGCAAATCGAGCGAGATCACTAAACTGCTGAAACAAAGATGAACCGGGCATTGTACATCAGGAATATGCTGCAGCTATGCATTGATAAGAAGTTACGGCCAGTGTTTGAAAATGCTACGCTGCTACGTAGTTTATTGCATGGTTGAACTATACATGTATCGTTCAACCCAGGGTGAAACAATATTAAGGTGTTCTATTCCGAAATCCTGCTCTCTTTGGCCGTAATTAGTTTTTGTCGGTATGCATTGACACTTTAATGTGAGCAGTCGTGTTGCGGAAAAGTACTTGATTTTGTATTAGAAAATGACGACACAATATTGTCGAATATGTAGTATCTAAAAATGATACTTTAGTTTTATTATTATATTGTTAAATAAAAAATTATTTAAAAAAATTCATTTTATTCATTTGCTGCAGCTAACAATAACAATAACAATCGTAAAATAAGTACTTCGCCACAGCGGAATAGAACACCTTAATTTTGTTTCACCATGGTTCAACTCATGGTTGAATTATACATGGTTATGTCAAGAGAGCTAGCTCGCTCAATTTTTAGGAGCAAAGCAGCTGTCAACGTGGTAAGTTGTGAGTGCGGACGAATTTTTCGTGCAACTTTAAGGTTATTTTACTTTTTTAGATAAAAAAAATAAAAGTGAAAAAAGCAATGCCGTCTTGTGCAATTTGTCACAAAACACTTGTTGGAGAAAATGGATTGTGGGAAAGGGCAGTCAACATAAATTTTCGCGATGGCTGCAGAACATGCGACAGGCATTTTGATTCGGGTGACTGGAAGACCACAACAAATAAGAACATGGCATCAAAACTACGATTGCTAATGCCAAATATTATACCGCAAAAGGTTCTATGTGTAAATTAACATATTAAATTTTTTACAAATTAAATGTATGAAAGCATTAATGTTTAGCACTGATGTTATACAAGCCGGTGCTTTACTAGAAAATATTCGATTAAAAAAAAGAATTTCCGTATTGGAAAAAGAAAATGCTGACCTGCGTGAGGAGTTAAGCAAAGCGGACAAATTAATGGAGTCATTCAGAAAAATATTCACTAATACCCAAATAAATAAATAGCAGAATGGTGGGAAAAAAAGTTTTGGAACTCAGCTGACATTTCTTATGGCATTTGAACTCAGCTGACATTTCTTATGGCATTTGCCTTCACAATGCTGGTCCTCGAGCTTACCACCATCATTCAACACTGCAGAGATGGTTGGCAAAAATTCGAATTGAAATAGGCACGCTGGAATGTGTTATCCAACTAATGGAAAAAAGCGTTGACCTGAGTGACGATAAGAAAATATGAAGTTTCACGTGGCGGCCTCAAGAAGCCATCAAATCAATTTGTAATGCAGCTAAAAAAAATTTGAACAGTTTATTGATTATAACAAAAATATATTTATTTCGAATCGAAATGTTTTAGCTGCTTTGGAAAATGCTTCAAACGACATTGTTTTGCCACCTAAACTAAAACAGTTTTTTTTAAATCAGAATTCGTTATAGAATTAAAAACCTTAATTATAAATTAAAATTACAAAAAGATAAGCAAAGGATAATGGGCCATCGCAAAATGTTAAAAATATTACTATAAAATTGTTAAATAAATGCTTTTAATATAATTTATACATTTGAATTTTCTTTCTTTAAAGTTAAAAATTGACTTCACAATATACATATATTAATACAGTGGACGCTCACTAACTAGAACTCTCGGAAATTAGAATCTTCCAGAAATTAAAGCCCGTGTTTTTATTGCATCGAACGCTCTGAAATTAGAACCGCAGTTGGAAAATGTAAACAAAATCACACATCGCTCTATCTCTTTTTTGCTCACTAAAACAAGACAATGAAGCAAAATCGAGAAAGCAATTATGTTAATTCTCTTGCACTCGCATGGTCTTATCAACAGGCTCCTTCTGTTACGCATGACACAACCATGGTCCAACCATGGTTTAAAGTTATGCTCTCGCTAATTAAAGAGCAGTTATGCTAGACGTTAGAATATGCATGAAGCCGTATTTTTGTTCACTATCTAACTTTCACCTTGTTTGCAATTGCTTAGTATCAGCTCAAGAAACCTACTATTAATAAACGTTGTAGTCGGACGCATCCGACTGCGGAATGCAGTATAAGAACGGGTGGTTATTTCTGCTTGAGAAAAGGATAGTAGTGGGTGGGTTACTTTGGTAACTATAGCTCTAAAACTGTAAAAATGTAGATGTTCTGGTAATAGAGTCGGAAGTGGGGATGGTTGGAAAATAAAGGTGTTATCAGGCTTAGCTTTTTAAGTGATAAGCCTAGCTCAAGGAGTTCGGAAGGTACATTTTGCAGAAAGAGTGCCTGACGCTGACAAAGACAAAAATATTAGCAAAGGTAAATTTTTGTTTTCAGCGTATTCTTAACAGTTGATTGATCGCAATAGTGCTGCAAGCACATAAAAGATGTGGTATTACAATTGCATATTAGATAATCTCATCCTCGCTGGTATTTAATTAGAACTGAGCATCAAATCATCAACCAATTTAAAACAAGTAGAAACGTTGCTGCAGGACGCACTCGACTGCGGTATACTTGATACCAGTAATAAAACAGATTAAAAGAGACCTGATTGCAATGGGGTGCGGCTACGGCAGGGGTGTACGCTGCCTCAAAGACTGTCTGGTGCAGATGGGGATGCCAAAAAGCTATCTTCCTTGCAAATTTGGTGACTCTAGCTCAAAGGTTTGAAGGTAGTGGCTGGGGGCTTGTATGTGGGGGCGTGGCATCCAAATTTTTGCTGTAGCTCAAAATTAGTAGAATATGGTAAAAGGGGGTCTGGTGACGGTATAGGTGGGGGGCGGTGTTGCGAAATGTGCATTTTTATATATAAAGAATTACACGGCTGCAACATTGTTGCAGAAACATTATTCAACAACTAGCTCTTTCTGGAATTCACATATACATGTCTAGAATAAATACATGGATCTCTGGCAATATAACGGGATCTTTATTGTGCGCATTGAAGCGTGGCGTGGTTATTGCCTTTGTTCTTTTTCTCATTCTCTTTCTGTATACTAAAGTGACAAGTTGTGCAGATTGAAAATAATATAAATCAATTAAAGTGAATTGCATATAACAATATATTATTGTGTTTTATTATCTGCGTATAAATCTTAATAGGTTATGGGCCCAGATAATGCTAAAACTACTAATTAATTATTGAAATTCTGAACAACAAAGATTGCTGTTTTAAAGTGTGTGTACGGAGACTCCAGTGGTGAAATTAGCAAACATAACCTATATATGTACATACAAGCTGAAATCATTACTTTTATAAAGACATAGAAAGACAATTATATATATTGCAAAAGTTAATATTGCTTGTGATTTTTTTTTGTGTGTTTGAGACTTTTTAGCCGATATTATTATATTTTTTGTTCTGCTT
>JAWNNU010001598.1:0-19042 GCA_035044585.1 Scaptomyza polygonia
AGCCTATCTGGACCTATGGGATACAGATTTGGGGCACTGCAGCTGCCTCGAATATTCAAATTATTCAAACTTTCCAAATTAAACTTCTGCGTACCCTAGTGAGTGCTCCGTTTTACGTCAGAAACGCTGTCATTCATAATGACCTGAAATTGGCTACAGTAAAAGAAACCATCACTCAATACAGCCAGAGATACTTACAAAGATTGGAGAATCATGATAATGTACTAGCTCTTCAGTTGCTGGACAACAGCAATCAGCTCCGGAGGCTTTCAAGATTCCATCAACTCGACCTCCCCTTCCGCTTTAATTAATTCTATTTGTGCTACCTAAATTTTTTCTTTTTACCTAACCGCCAATGTTTTTTCGTAAAATTTAGTTATTGTCTATCAAGACAGATTCTAAATAAAAATTTATCTCTCAAAAAAAAAAAAAAAAAAAAAAAAAAAATATCGTACGTACAGACACCTTCGTACAAATCATGCATTATATCAAAACAAAAATTTTCAACTACTTTAAAGCTTGCTAGTTCTTCAAAGACACATGCGCTCTTAACACCAGTCTCTTTAAAATTGTCGGCTCTTAAATCGTCAATATAATTTTTTTCATTTCTTAATAAATTAGCATGTTCAGAAAAATCGCGTTGCATTTCGTGCTTTGACCGAGTGCATACGCGGCAGTTTCTTTTAGCGTTAAATGACTGAACAAAACCCAAGACCGTATTAACAGCTAAATTGTCGCCAACTATAGCAACTAAAACAAAATTCACCTTACGTGTTTTATTATTTGTGACAATTTCTACTCCTTCTTCCAATACCTTAAGCGCTTCTACAAAATTAAAATATGTTTTTTCGCATCCAATAGATTTAATTACTTTAGATGGTACAAACGCTGGCTGACAAAATAAACTCAAGTTTTGAACAAATGTATTCTGGCATTGTTGGAAACGAAATATAAGACCCACAAATGGAAAACGTATGACTACCAAGTGGGTTGTTAACTTGAAAATCATCAAAATATAGAATATAAGGAACAATTAAATTAAATTGAAGGCGCTTAACTTTATTTAAAAATAATTCACCACCGACAAAGTTATCTATGCTATTTAACTGCTAAGGATATATATAAAGTTAACGACGAAATCATATTTTGAAAATGAATTGCTCGATTTCGAGGCATTGAACTTGGTTCAAATAAATTAAGCAAAATCTTGAGTGCTTCTTTTTTCAATTTATTCAAAGTTTCAGTGACATTGAAATGATTTTGTTTTACGCCATTTTCAACCTGAGGTTGTTTGTTTGAATTAACATTGACGTGAGGTTGTTCCCATTCATTCGTTGTAACCAAAGGAAGACTTGGGACTATGTGAGAGCTTAATTGTGCTGTTTTGTGTTTTTTTTCCAAATGCATTTGAAAATATGTGAAATTTGTGAAAGTTTGAAAACAGCTGCCTTGTACGCAAGTGAGCTTTAAGAATTAAGTAGACAGCTGGTGATCTACTTTAAAGTGACCAATGAGAAGAGTTGCTCTTTCGAACTTAAGCGCGCACTTAAAACATTGATACATTTTGAATCGTATTATATTTGTAAGTTTAAGTTTCATCAGTTTCAATTTTTTGTAAAGTGTTTATAAGGGACGCAACATTTGCCGATTTGAAGTCATATTTTGTAACAATATTATAGAAAAATTTTTGAATAAATACCCATACAGTGCTACAAGCATCTGTATATTTGAAAGAAAGCACTTGAAAAATCTTGAAACATAAATCTAAGGCAGCAATAAAAGAGCTTGTTTTATACAAACTTTTGTCAAAGTAGACATAGTAGCCCGCAACGGCAACTTCTGCACATCCGTGCACAATAATAAATGGCTGAATAGTTCGATTGGAATTATAATATTTGTTCACCACGACTTCCATTTGATTTTCATAATCATTTAATGTTTCCAAACGCGTCACGAGACTTTCCTGAGCATCAATAATTGTAACCTTTTTTGTGCGCTTTCCATGTTGGTCCTTAAGGCGTGCCGTAGGTAGCAGAATAGCGTTGAGTAGAATTGTGCACAAATAGTCTTGCTCATCTGTTAAAAAATATTGTAAGTAATAAGTTATAAGAATTACGTTCAGATGCTTTATAAAATTATACACATACCTATGTTTTTTGACAATTTAAATTTTGCAAATAATTGCTTGCAAAAGTCATTGTTTATTTGTTTTTCAAATATAATATGCATATTTGCTTTAAAGGCCTCCCATTTGGAAAATAACAAATGGCCTTTAGAAGGGTACATTATGTCAAAGTCTTTTTGTATCTGCCAAATGAAAATAAAATATACATGTTAAGCAAGGTTTTAAAATCTTACTAAGTCTGGTGCTCTGGCATCCGCTAACTTTGACCAAGCCTTTAAAAATTGGCTGCTCTCCAGTTCCTTAAGGTCGTGCTGTCTTAAGTTGTACCTTTTTTTCCAACTTTCGCACACATCACTCCAGTCGGAGCTCTCCCTGTTAAGCGCTGCTTTTGCAGCAGTGGCGATTTCATAATCAAATTCATTAAATTGATTTTGATCAGCTGCGATGCTCGAGATTTGATCTCCACCTTCATTGTGGAAATTCAACTTGCGCTTTTTGCAGGTGTAATTTTTATATCTTGTAAAAAGCTTGCCGCCAGCATTGTTTTTACCCTTTCGTGGAATATAATAGTAATCCTAAATAAAAAAATATTTTTGGTTGATATGATTTTGAATTTAAGCGATTTAATTACCCGCATTCCACTTTCCTTTGGAAAAACTGTGCAAATTTGTTCAAATATTGCTTCAAAATCAATAGGCTTGAGAGTCTTACTGTTAAATTGAACATCCTCCAAAATGATATTGATTAAATGGTTTCTGACTTCGCACGATAATTGCTCATTATTCGCGCAGCTATCAGGTGTTTTCAGCCAATTTACGACCTTCTCCTTCACCGAAATTGTGGCGTCATCAATATTAAACTAAATAAAATAAAGAAGTCAGAACGATTACTTTTTAATAATTATTTTTCAGTTAACCTCGGCTTTTCTCCAATGGAACAATTTTTGCCGAAATTCTGTTCGGATCCCTAAGGGTGGGATTGCCTCTCGTAGATCATCCTTGTCTAAATATTTTTAACTGTTGTAGGTAACTTGGGCATCTATTAAGCATTAAAGAACATATATAAGTTTTTAAAATTGTATATAATCTCAAATATTGTTAGTAATATCAATACATTAATATAACTAATTTGTATTCCAAAATATAACTGCGTGCGAATAAGGTTGCCTTCTGCTGCGGTGGTGTGAAAACTCAAGTTACTTTTTTTTCACAGCTGCACATACAAACATGTATGTATGTATTTCGTTAAAGAGCTGCCGTATTGCTCGTACTTTTTTATTCCAAATATATGTAGGAAGTTAACGGGACTGCCTATGTAAATACACACATATGCCTACACATAGTGCGTACAGTAACGCGCATAGACAAAAAACGACGACGACGGCGTGAAAAACTCATGCACACAAACACATTCAATAATTTTGCATACATATGTACATGTGTATGTACATGATTGTATACGTAAGCTTTACCTTAAATCGGGCAAACTTATTAAATTTAATACATATTATATATGTACGTATAATTTTTATCAACAACGACACTTTATACTGTGTTTATGAAAAGAAATATTGAGTTTTTATACTCGATACCGAAGGTAAAGAGTATATTGGGTTTGTGCAATGTCCGTCATGGTGTCTGTCCGTCTGACCGTCTGTCCGTCTGTATGAACGCAACTTTTTTCCACACCCTTCAAGCTAGAGACTTGAAACTTTGCAAATGTCTTTATCTATGGCATAGTAAATTTAAGTGTTAAGATTGGAGTTCTACGATAACTAGGGGGCTGGCAAATCGATAAACTCGATAACGCAAAATCGATAGATCCAGCTATTTCGCAAGCCCTTACAGCTAGAACTACCAAATTTGGGGAGAAAATAGCTACTATCAATCCCCAAAAAACTGCATCAAACATTTTGGAGCCACGCCCACCCATTCCGCCCCCAGCCCCCACTTAGTTTAACACTAAAAATTACCATATCTTCTACAGTTTTTGAGCTAGAGCCATCAAATTTGATGCCAAGATAAGTGTTGACGAACCCCAACCAAATTCATAAAATTTTTGGATGCCACCCCCATCTATACTGCCCTATCCGCCCTCAACCACCCCAACGCTTCGCTAAATACGGTAGTGCGTGTAGTGTTTGAGCTAGAGTCACCAATTTTGGTAGGTAGATAACTGGTAACGACCCTCCAAAAACTGCATCAAATTTTTGGAGCCCTACGTACCCATTCCGCCCCCAGCCCCCCCGCACCTTAAAAACAGAAATGCTTATTTCTTTTACAGTTTTTTAGTTACAGCCACAAAATTTTGTGCCAAATTAGGTGATTATAGCCCCCAAAAAATGCATAAAAGCTTTGGATGCCACGCCAATCCATACTGCCCAAGCTGCCCCAAACCGCCCCAATGCTTCACTAAAAACGGGATGCGTGTTTTTTCCAAAGCGTTAAAGCTAGAGTCACCAAATTTTTTAGGAAGATAGCTATTAACGATCCCCAAAAAACTGCATCAAAGTTTTGGAGCTTCGCCCCCCCGTTCCGAGCCCACTGCATTTTGAAATCAAAAACGCCTATATTTTCCACATTTTTTGAGCTAGAGCCGCCAAATTTGGTCCCAAGATAGGTGATGAAGAAACCCAAAAAATGTGAATAGCGCAACGCCCCCATACCGCCCCCAGCCCCTCTTCCACCATATTCTACTAACTTTGAGCTAGAGTCACCAAATTTGGTATGAGGATAGCAATTAACATCATAAATAGATCTGCAGCAAAACTTTGGACGCCACGCCCCCCATACCAGCCCCCAGCCCCCCCTTCACCATATTCTACTAACTTTGAGCTAGAGTCACCAAATTTGGTATGAGGATAGCAATTATCATCATAAATAGATCTGCAGCAAAACTTTGGACGCCACGCCCCCCCCATACCTGCACCCAGCCCCCCTTCCACCATATCCTACTATATTTGAGCTAGAGTCACCAAATTCAGTTTGAGGATAGCTATTGACATCATAAATAGATCTGCAGCAAAAGTTTGTGTGCCACGCGCCCCCTTACCAACCCCAGCCCCCCTTCCACCAAATTTAACTATTTTTGAGCTAGAGTCACCAAATTCGGTATGAGGATAGCAATTGACATCATACACATATCTTCAGCTAAAATTTGTATGTCTCGCCCCCCTCCCCATACCTCCCCCAGCCTTCCATCCACCATATTCTTCTAACTTTGAGCTAGAGTCACCAAATTTGGAAGGAAGATAGCTTTTTGGCATCCCCATCTGCACCAGACAATCTTTGAGGCAGCGTACACCCCTGCCGTATCCAACCACCATTGCAATCAGCTCTCTTTTAATCTGTTTTACTACTGGTATCGAGTATACCGCAGTCGGGTGTGTCCGACTGCAACGTTTTTACTTGTTTAATTTTTTTTCCACGGCGGCATCATCGGACTTTGTCTATGCGCATGCTACTTTGTGAGTTCTGCTGCATGTACAGTGGTTCACATATACGCATAACTTGTTAAAACAAAAATCGTCCGTTGCTTTTTCATTATATATATTATGCAAACAAAAAAATTGTTTTATAACAAATATAATACACAGTTTTTCAAGAAAAAATTAATTAACAACAACAAAATATTTTTTTGTCAACAGATGCCGGCCACTGTACATTCAGCAAACCTCACAGTATCGCGCGCTTAGACCAAAACAAAAGACGCCACCGTGGCGACAGCGTGTTCGTTTTTTCTAAGTTTTGCAGAACAGTATGCATAAATATATGTATGTATACATATGTACATACATGTGCATATGTATGTATGTAAGTACAAGCAAAGCCTATAAACGGACACAGTATAATTTATTTTCACCGATTAAATGCAATTAATTTATCCACATTAAAGTTGGGCAATGTTTTAAATGTTTGTTTGCGTTATTTTCTCTATATTTTTTTTCAGCACGCAATAATACCTATTCTAAAATCATAATATACTTTTATAAATATACACTATATACGACTCACCTGTTAAGTACTGTAGCAAGTACGGCATCTCGAAGCTATCCAGCAGCAGAGAAATTTTTTCTTTGTCATCGTCGTTCATTCTAAAATATTTTCACTGACTTCACTTTTTAACTTCCACGCACGTTCACCGCTTTACTTTGACTGTGCAGCCAAATTTTTGTCAGCAGCCGACCTACATATTTATTGCGATCGGACGTAATCGGCTACTAACACAATAGAAAATTGCACACACGCGACCATCGGCTTGGGTTTACCGTTAGTGCATATGCTTCGGGTGATATATAAGCATGTACATACGTTCGTATTTTACGAACTTCGTTCTTAATTTGGTATAAAAGTACCAAATCCGTTCTAAAAAGACCAAATCATGACCATTTCACTACCAGCGTTCTTAATACTAGAACGAAAAATTATGAACGAGCCTGGTAAAAATCAAGACCAATGGTCGTGATTTTAGAACGTGTTTTTTTTCTGAGTGTGAGGTATTAGGTTTCTTGGCATGCCGCAAATGCCAAAACATATAGGGACAACCCAAAAACAACATCAAACTTGGTCAAACACAAGTGCTATATCAACGAAGGGCTGAAAGATTGCAAAAATTCCGGTTGATGTTGCCTCTAAAAAGAAAAGTGTGGAAGTATTCACAAAGTGGGTCGGGCTTTATTGTAGACCGTTTAAAATAGCTGCAGACGATGGGCTCAAGGAAGTTGCTCAGTTTTTCGTTTCAATGGGACATAAGTTTGGAAAAAATGTCGATATTGCGACTCTCATTCCCAATCCAACTACCGTATCGCGGAACGTGGAATCTTTATGTACAAAGCGTTTTGAGGAAATTCGTAGCCAAATGATGGAAATAGCCAACATTGGATATGGTTTAAACACAGATCTTTGGACTGATAATTATTTAAAAAAATCCTATTTAGCGTTGACTGTGCATTTTGTGAAGGATGGCAATATTTTCTGCAAGTTATTAGGCATGAAAGCAATGGATAATGAAAGAAACACAGGTTTGAAGCAAATAGTTAAGTAAAGTTATCACGAAAATATATTTTATTTTTTCTCTTAGCCGAAAACGTCCTTGGGAAGGTGGTAAAGTTATTGGCTGAATCTGGATGCACATTAAAGACAGTGGTTGTCACAGATCGTGGTTCAAATATGTTTAGCGCTTTTCAACCCTATAATCACCTGTTCTGCGTTAACCACATTTTGCAAAATGCCCTTAAAAAATCAATGGATGATGTGAGCGCGATAACAAATATCAATTATCAAATACAAATCAGGACAAAATTCAAACTTTACAGTAAGTTTAAAAAGTTATTCGCCGACTCGTTGGAATACATTTTATTACGTATTTCATTCAATAAGAAGTAGTTGAAATGAAATAGCCCAAGTTATTCAAGAAAAAAATGAGCTGCACAGATTGGGAGAGCTGAATGTTTCTCATTTGAATCACTTAATAGAAGTTTTAGAGTTTTTTAAAGAAGCTTTAAAAAAACTTGAGGGAGATAAATTCCCAACGCTGCATTTAGTTGTGGTTCACATTCATAAGCTGATACGTACATGTGCAATCAATGATGAAGACATCGCAATTATAAAGGCTTTCTAGAAACAAATTTTGTTTTACATCAATAATTTAGTTTTGGAAAACTTAAATATTTACCATAAAATTGCCCTTTTCGTTTTTCCTCCTGCTAATAAGCTTCTTCAATTCGAAGCAGAAGAAAAAGAAGCGATCAGAGAAGCAACCAAAGCAATGATGACTGAATTTTTTGAAACTGATCAAAATTGTAGTAAAGTTGAATTACATTCAGAAAACAAGCGTGATTTTTTGATCAATTTGTTACTCACCAAAATGGATCAAACTCTGCAGATGCCGTGTCAGATGAGTTGGCTATGTATGAAAGTTCAATAATTCACTACTACTGTGAATTTGATGCATTGAAATGGTGGGATGGGAACAGAAATCAATTTCCATTGGTATACAAGACAAGTTGCAGGTTGCTAGCTATTCCAGCCTCAAGTGCATCCTCAGAAAGATATTTTCAGCTGCCCTCGCCTTCCTAACTTAAAATGGATCTTCACAGTTCGGCAACTCTGACAGTGTTAACCAAATCATGTTTTGGCCCAACAATATCTCAATTTAAATAATTCTATCTTACCAAAATGGATCAAATTCTGCAGATGCCTTTTCAGATGAGCTGGCTATGTATGAAAGCTCAATAATTTACTACTTCAGTGAATTTTATGCATTCAAATGGTGGGATGCGAATAGAAAACAATTTCCATTGGTATACAAGACAAGTGGCAGGTTGCTAGCTATTCCAGCCTCAAGTGCATCCTCAGAAAGATATTTTCAGCTGCCCGCGCCTTCCTAACTGAAAATGGATCTTCATAGGGCGGCAACTCAGATACTGTTAACCAAATCATGTTTTGGCCCAACAATATCTCAAGTTAAATAATTCTATCTTACCAAAAGCTTTAGTGTAGTGTAGTGATAACTACAGTATTTGTTTTGTTGAGAGATAGAACAAGAGAGGCATTATTTGAAAGCTCTGCGATGGTTTGCAGAACATTATTTCGGTGCTCGTGCAGCTCTTTAGTATCGAGTATAAAAATAAACTGAATAAAGTGGACAGGGAATTTATAAGCGAATTGCTAATTAAGAATTGGTAAGAATTGATTGTTCCATTGGATTTATAAGTCGTTCTTGAATTTAATCAAATAATCGGTTTTTAAAAAGATGACTGGGTTTGCAGCGCTGATGCATTGAGTCCATCAAATGACATGCCAATGTTTTTCACTGCTTTTACTCGGGCAGTAATCCAGTCGGGAATCGAGAACGTGAATGAGAATTCATTTTTCCAACGCTTATTCATCAATTCGTCGGACTGCAGGGCTTTTACAAAAATGCTTACCGACGCTAGCAAAAACAAATGCTGTGGCAGACATTTTTCTGACTTTTAATCCAGTTTTGTGAAATACGTGGATGCAACTAGTTTAATGTGCGTTTCGCTGCAAATCTAACATAGGCAGAAAACTAAAATCGAAATTTATAGAATGCAAAAACATAACAAAGCATTGTTAAGAAATGTTCGGCTAACACTGTCAACTACACACATGAAACACCAGATCAAAATAAAATTAATGGGTACAATTTAAACTAGACAAAAAGAAAAATTAGTGACTACCGATTAAATAATAAGTATAATTTAAGCCGAAGAGAATCTGCTCTTTAAATTTTAAATGCGAACCAACATGTACGTAAATGTTTGTACGGACAGCTGAGTACCGCGTGTTAAGTTTATTTCTGTTTGCTGGCGAAGCAATTTGGCGGTTGGACATCGAATAAAAACAAACCGCATCTATTTTAGGCTTGCTTAAAATAACACACTCTTGCAAACCGAATTTCACCATACCTCACCAATTTCGGTTGATCTTTAGACCACAATTTACAAATGAGTTTTGCTATAATTTATTAAACAATATAATATTTATAAAAGCAAATATTCCGATCTTTTTATTTTATAATCACAAAGAGTCTTCCGCCCCCTCGATGTGTTCCTTTCTATGAAAGTATTAAACACGTTCTTCCCGGCGTGCACCACTGGTGGTCCATGGGCACTGGGCTTGTCTGGCGTCGTGGACCACCAATTATGTGGCGGCGTATACCACCGGTGTACCACAAATGTTTATACTTTTAATTAGTATAATAATAATTTAAAAAACCATACTAGAAGAGACATATTAGAAAAACCATACTAGAAGGAAATAAAATAAAATAGATTGGGAATTATAAATTGATATTTATTGTAGCCGTTTTCAACATAATCAAAATTTATTTTTGCAGTTCTTTCTGAAGCAAAACAAAATTTAGTTACTTAGTTATTTTCAATAGTAAAAATATAATTCTTCAAACTTAGTGTCTAAAATGAAAATAATAATAAAAAGTTAAAATCAGAATGATAATATCTATAAGTCGTTTATGTACTTTTTCAAAACATGGGATACAAAGCGTTGGTTTATGTTTGCAGCCTGCGCAATATCTGTTGACTCTTTTGGTCTTGTTAATGGCAAATTGTCTTCCTTCTCAACTATTAACCGATAACAGTTCTTACATCATTTTCTTGTCAGCCTTTGAGGTCCATCATATTGCTTCAAAATATGTGCGAATGGTTTTGCCGGCTTTTGTACTTTCAAAAGAGCGTCAATTACATTTTTAGCGGAATTTCAGCATACACAAATTTTTACGGGCACCAAATTTAGTATAGATGCACCATGCATTTACTAACATTGTGCCACAGATTAATTCAATAATTATCTTTTTGTACTATTTAAGAGTTTTCTCTGAGGCAACTGTAATAAGATGACATTTGGTCGGAGAGATCGACACCTTTTTTGGCTTTATTGTAGCTTATAATACAATCAGGCTTTTTTATTGTTTTGTGTCCTCTAGTAGTGACTTCAATTAGAGAGCACTTATGGTTCTTACAAGTTGTCAACATCATTTCTTGCCTCCTATCTGTCCATTTCATAAATTTTATCTCTGCTTTTTGTGCACTTATTATATCGCCTTTTTTTGTTTTATTTTCGCAATATGTGGCAAAAGTAATCTATTTGCTCGGAGCGTCCCACAAAAAAAGGTTTTTTTTTTCACAATAAATGTTTATTTTATAAGTATATCCTTCTGTAAGACATTGCTTATAAAGCTTTATGACGTTTATTTGGTATATATTGCCGAAATAATAATCGACCACGCCAAGGAATCATACTTTCGTCTATTGTAAGCTCTTTGCCAGGTTCTACAACTTGTTGAAAATTTATGTTTATCATTTGTAATAGTGTGCTGATTTTGGATAATCGGTCACCGGAATCTACTGCCACATTATCACAAAAATGCCAATATTGCAGAATGTCAAAAAACCGATCTCGTTGCATAGCACTTTATATACGATCATTAGAGTACATACACAATACCCATTATCAACAATATACCTAAGAACACATACATTTCATCTTGAGTTACTGGTATCCATTTTTGGTTGTGTTTTCTAGAAGAATCTGATGGTAGTGCTTGAGCCACACTGTGTTCATAAAATTTATTTTTTCTAATACCATAAGGTCAATTATATCATCACTTAGAAATAATTTATAGATTGAAAACGGATATTCATAATCTATTTCTCGAAGTACAATGTGCTCTTCATTATATTCTTCAAAGAGCGCAGAATCTGTTTTAACACGACTCCAATCTTGCTGATCTTCTGAATCCTCATTTTCCGACTCCGATATTCTACGAATTTTTCTTCGCGAATTTTGTATATAGTCATCGTCTGAACTCATAATTCTGATGGTAAAAAAAAATAACGAAAATAATCAGAAATTTTTTAATAGAATAAATTTCCAAAAGTTAGCGTGGTTTTCTATTTATTAAATTATTTTACACATCACAATTCAATCAACCGAACACGTTCTTCAAAATTCGCACAATAACTCACATTCTGCAGTCAACCCACTATTACGAAAACTTATGCGCAATAGAAAAGTTCCGTTAAACGAACAATTTCGTTTCTCTTGCACACGATGTATACAAACAAGGAAAAAATGCGCCGGGTAGAACGTGTTCCCCAGAAAATCTAGCAGATCTCGTAAAATCATTAAATTTGAAGCAAAAATCTTATTTTTCCCATGTTCTTCATAACGTTAATATGAAGAACATTTTCTATGAGTTTGTTGGTGGGGGCGCTGGCGTTGGGAAAAGCCGTCTTATATCAGCGCTTTACCAGTCTTTAACTTCATTTTATAATAATAAGCCCGGATGTGATCCAACTTCGGCAAAAGTCATATTGTGTGCTCCAACTGGTAAAGCTGCTTTTGGAATCAATGGTTCCACACTTCATACCATGTTTTCTCTTCCCATTAACCAGTCTGGGTCCGCTTTTAAAGAATTGGGTCCAGATTTGCTAAACAGTCGTCGATCAACTCTTATTGATCTTAAAGTTTTAATCATTGATGAGATCTCAATGGTAGGATCAAAGATATTTTCATTTATTGACTCCCGTCTAAGGCAAATTTTTAATAGCCGCGAATGTCCATTTGGAGGAATTTCAGTGATCGTTTTCGGCGATCTTAGACAACTACGTCCGATAGGAGATAGATGGATATTTCAATATACTTCAGAGTCGCATAACCCTTATAGTGCCTTATTTGGGTCGTCTGTTTGGGGATGCTATAAGTTTTTTAACTTACAGAGATAATACGGCAGCGAAATGATCAACCTTTCGCAATAGCTCTCAATAATATGGCATCTGGTCAAATGTCGACAGAGGACGTAGATTTATTTAAAAACAGGATTTGTAGAGCTGACCAAGTTCTAGATGATGTTATTCATCTTTTTGAAACCAACGCCGAAGTTAATAGATTTAGCACAACAAAGCTTAATTCAATTAATACTGACCAACATATTTCTAATGCTAGAGATTTTGTAAAAGCCGCACATATTAACGCCTCCGCCAAGAGTCGAATTCTTGAGCCTGTTCAGGATTTTAAAACTGCAAAAACCCAGGGATTACCCTATTCTCTTATTTTGAAGACCGCAGCAAAGTATATGGTGACGGCTAATGTAGACACTGCTGATGGGTTAGTTAATGGAGCAACAGGAACTTTAAAGGAAATAGGAATCAGATCAGCCACACCATCAATTTTGTGGATAAAGTTTTTAGAAGAAATTGTAGGAGTTAATGCTCGAGGTAAATGCTCACATTGTCAAGAAACTTCTTGGACTCCAGTTCAGAAGACTATTAAAAGTTTTCAATATCATTCCAACGAGCAAGTAACTATTAACCGCGAACAATCTCCTGTAGTACCGGCAGAAGCAATTATAATTTATAACCAATGCGTCCGTTTTGTTCATAGTCGGTGAATTTTATCCACCAAAACCTGATGCAGGCTCGGCTGTATATCAGGAAACTCAAACTTTACGCTGCATTGCCATTTTAGTGATATTTCGTCCGATCAATTAATGTTAAAATCTTCTATTCTATGTTTTGTTGAGCCTTCCACATATGAGCTAAATGACTTTTCAACAGTCGTACAACTAACACAAGAAATCGACCAAAAAGAGGAACTATTGTTTTTATTAAAAATGAATTATACCGTCACGTAAGTCTTTGTTCGACAGGTCAGAATTTTTCGGGGTCACATGTCTTTGAGTACGCTTTGTTTAAATACAAGTCCTTGGGGGTTTTGATAGTGTACAGAAGTCCGTCTTATCCATTGCTCAAATTTTAAACAGAATTTGAGAATTTATTTAACCAATTCACTTTTTTAAATAGAAATACATTAGTTTTGAGTGATTTTAACATATGTCTGCGAGCTCAATCTGATATTGGCAGTAGGGCTTACAACTTTTTACGCCCAATCAGTTATAATTCACTTCTTAAATTAAATTTACCAACCACCAAGTCCGATACCAACAAGAATTCATATATATATATATATATATGAATTCTTGTTGACAGAACCAAATGCACAAATATAATCAGGAATGTTTTGGCCCCGCACTTTAAAGGTGACTTAAGGAAGGACCTAGGAGACAGCAAGTTCAGTTTGCTGATTAATGAGTCGACTGACATTTCCACATATACGGTTTTCGGTAAGAATCAAAGTCTTTTAAAACAGCTATTTTAATTAATGACTAATCTACCGCTGGTCTGATTGGATTTTTCTGGCTTTTTCTCAATCCATGCAACAAATGTTGGACCACTTATTTTCTTGTTGAATTTCCCAGAGCCTTAACGTTAACTTTTTTACCTTCATTTGATTTCAGATTTAAATATAATTTTAAATTTTACTTTAAATTTAATTAGTTTTACTATAATTATTTTATATTAACTTTATTTTCATGTCAGCTGCTTATAGCTGACAATAAATAAAAATAAATTAATTATAAAATTAACAATTTGTGATGGTGTCCCCATAAATTATTATAGCCATGAACGGTCAACAATTACGTCCACTCTGTTGTCTTTGATTTCAATCGATAGTGAAGACGCGGTCACAATTGCAAATTGCGTTTTGGAGGAATTGAAAAAAAGCCACAATCAAGTCAAACACCTGATTGGAATTGGGACAGACAATGAACATGTCATGGTGTGTAAAAATAAAAGCGTCAGTTAATGAAGGTTGTAAGTCTTTGCCAGAATCGCAAGAGTTTTTGATAAGTGAAACCTACTCATGTTTTTGAAAAAGCTCCAGTCGACAGATCGCTATTAAATTGATATATCAGGCCATAAATGGTGACAACGTAGAGTAAACATTTATCATGCCTTGTTTGCAGACTTACATATAGGGATTGCAGAATTTTTGAAATAATCGATTAATCTATCAAAAAATCAATCGTAATAGAAAAAAAATAATGCAAGTAATTTTAATTTGAGCCATTATTCGAGTAATTTTTGAATAAATTTTTTGTTGTTGTTTTTTCATAATATTTTACATCTATTTATTAATTCATAGGCTACACTAAAATCAATATTTTTCAAAAATTAAATGTGATTTCAAAGTTTAATACAAAAATGTTTTATCATTGATTTAGCCAAGACTGCAGGAATAAAAGTTTTCCCAAACGTTTTGTGGTTAGTCTGTTTCTTTTAAGATTAGCTGTTGGACCTGCTTTTTAAAACAGTCTCTCCGCGGGTACTGATGTACCCATTAAATGGCAGTATTTGTTGGCAAGAGTCTGATTTCATTTCGTCCTAAGCATCAATGACATTGTGCTTTAGTTCCAGAGTTTGAGCAGAGGTCAAAATCTTCTTCTATTGATCCAAATGAGGTCTTTCTACTGCTTTCAATACTGTCTTCAATGTTTTTCATTTCTGTTCGCAAATGCCTCATAATTGCAGAAATTTCTAAAGGGTCATTGAAATGAATTTTTTTAAATCTGGGGTCTAATAGATCCAAACCTACAATAAAACTCATTTAAAATCGAACTTTTTAGTTTTATGGCGGCAGGATGAATTATTTTTTTTTTATCTAATTGTTGACGGCCACAATGCACAAGCAGGATTCCTTTGCTGAGAGATGCATACTTTTCACCACTTATTTGGACTGTCATTGCTTCTAATGGCCGTAAAATGTTTAATATTTCAAGAATTCCATTTTTGTCTTGCGGTAATATCATTGGCGGAGAGTCATTAAATTCAAAAAGAATAGAACTTATGTATGAAACAAGTTTTATGAAGCGTTCGAGCATATAATATGTGGAGTTCCACTTAGTTTCAACATCAAGAATACATTTCAGCATTTTGCCCTCGCTCACTCCAGCGTTTGATTGAACCCCTCGAAGCTGGCCACTTGCTTTTACGCTGCGCTTGAACCATGTCACAACTTCTCGACATTTCGAAATAGTTGCAGTATTTTCTGTTATATTCAAAGAACTCTCACACACCAGATTCAAAGTCTGAGCAAAGCAAGGAATGCGCCTTTTGCCGAAGGTTTCATGTATAGCTTTAACCACATTCGCTGCATTGTCTGTCACCACAGCAATAATCTGTTTTTCATGTATCGAAAAGTCATTTAAAGCAGCTATTATGACTTCAAATATATGTCCAGCTGTGTGCGCTTCTGTTAAAGGAAAAACTCCGATGGCTATATTCATTTGTTCATTTTTATATACGCCATGAACGGTAATTCCAAGCATGCTTTTCATTGCATTGTCTGTCCAAGCGTCTGTTGAAAATTTCAACTTGAAATACATAAACATGATGATATACGAAATATCTCCAAACATTTTTACTTTTAAGTCACATATAAAGATTCTATGAGAGATTTTATTGTGTTTCTTGATGGGATTTTAAACAAATGAGAAATTTTCGAAAGAATGCAGCTACCTCAGTACAAGCTCCATACAAAACGACCGCAAAAATATATGCGTGGTTCTCAAGCCTTAATTATTTATCTCAGACATAATGGCCTCATAAGTGGCATATACCGAATTATAGCCACATTTTTGGAGAAGCTTTAACAAGTAATTTAATAAAGATCTGACCCAGAGTTTTTGTGAAAATTAATTAATTGTTGGATGAACAGAAATGTTGTCCAACAGAAAGCTGATTGATACGACGGTGGTTCCATTTATTTGTTCGCCATATATGTAACTAGGTGGCATTATTTTACTCAAAAAGGAAAATCGTTGGTAACTTTTTTCTTTTTTCCAAGATAATGGCCTCAGTTGCACGGTAGTTGGGGGTATAGGCCGCGATTCCCCCATTAATTTGCTATGCTAATCATAAAAATCTGTCCCGGCTTTATTGAGAAAAGTGCATTTATGCATATATTTCAATAAATATATACCATACCTATACATAAACACAAATAATTGCCGCCATTATTAAAAGGCTGCCGGACTTACAAAAATTATTGCTAAATAAGTTCTTTCTTCAATTAAAATTACCATAAACTAACTAAAATCAAGCATAAATAACATTTTTGTAACATTCTTCAACCATTTACCGCGCATTTGCTGTGTAAATAGTATTATGTATTTTATGACATTTCAGCCAAAGAAACATGCAACGATGTATGTAACTATGTGTAACTATGTGGCAGCCTTGCATATTTTCTTTGAATAACGGAACATAGCCATCATATTTATTATACTGCTACATCAATTTAGTAAAATAATGAATACCAACGGCGACACTTCCATGCTGGCTGCCTTACAGCTGGATAAAAAAGAAATTACCAAACAAGAGCAAAGAATAAAAAAAAAACAAACAATTGTATGTGCACCCAAACTTTTGCGACACCAATACAAAAATGGCAGAAATGGCGGCGCAGATCAAAAAACTGCAGCAGGACCACGCCAACATACGAAATGAATTGAGACAGTTAAAAATAAATTTGAAAACTAAACACGGCGAGTCGCAGAAACCGCAGCCACTGCAGCCGACGCAGCCACCGCAGCCGACAGAGGCACCGCAGCCAATTTAGTGTCAATTTACTTAAGATTAAAAAATTTTAATTTCAATTCCTCTTCTTGTTTAAAAAATAAAATAATTTGAAAAAAAAAACAAAATTATTATTGGCATTTTATTATTTAAAGTTAATTTTTTGCAGAAAAATGTTTAACAATGACAATGATCATACGTGGTTCCGACTCATGAACAAAGTTCCAAAAATCGTTGCTGGCGAACCGTTGATAACTTGACACACATAATGGTTTTTCATAAAATCCAAAAATCTTTTACCTGTTATTGAACCTGAATGAACTTAAAAAAAAGTACACTTACAATTAAATCACTTAAGAGCAGTCAAAGTGCCACTTCGTCACATTAAAGTGTTAAGTAAAATAACGTAAGTCAATTTGCAAAATAATAATTCCTTTATTACTTACCTTTAACAAAATCAAAAGGTAAATTGTCTTTCACTATTAGGCCGAAGATGTCCTTGGTGACATTTTTTTTATTTTTCACCCGCCTGTTGCAAAGCTTTGAATTGTATTGAAAGAATTCAATATGACGCAATTTGCGTATAATGCACATCCAAATAAAAATTCAGACTGATATCGGCAAACATATCGCCAAATCAAAAATTCTCTCTCGCAGCGACAGTAGTAGGGAACTGCCGGTTCTAACTCAGATAAGGATCTTATGATTTATGACTTTTTTCAATTAGCGTGACCCTTTTTCCATTAGCGTGATCCTTTTTGACAGGTAGCAAGATAAGAACCCAGGATGTCCAGGATCACCTCCTAGAAGTAGGTCAAGATCAAAGGTCAAGTACATTAGTCGACCTCCTTGTTAAAGATAACACCATCCGTGCGAATTAATGAACAAAGGAGAAAAGGATAGAAACGTCATGTCTGCGCCTGTTTAATGTGCGCACTCACATATAAGATAGGAGTCAAGTGTGCGCCGGTTTGACGGCGCTGCTCTGCACTCCTGCAGGCAGATCATAAACAAGGACAATTAAAATCATAGAGCCGCTCGCATTGTTATGGTCAACTGCAATATCAAAAACAACAGCAACATCCATGTGAGTCATAGCGAAAGTGATAGAGACGTCAAGTGGACGCCTGTTTAATGTGCTTACGCACATTTTTCAGCTAGCAAATATTAGATAGTTGTCAAGTGTGCGCCGGTTTGACGGCGCTGCTTTGCACTCCTGCAGGCAGATCATAAACAAGGACAAGTAAAATCATAGAGCCGCTCGCATTGTGAGTCATAGCGAAAGTGATAGAGGGGGTAAGTGATACTACTTGTATTAATATATTAAAAAACGGACGTCTATGAAATGCAAGTAGGATGTTAATTGATTGGTCCCCTTCAATGATGAATCCTCCGAGCCAATCCTATAGGCTTGTCATTTAAAATGTTTAGCGTCCTCTCTTTTTTTCATACACGCCTCAACTTTTTTGGTGCGTACGTTTCTAACCTTTGCTTATTTATATCTGTTTTGATTATTGGTCAACTGCTAGGAAAATCTTATGTCCTGGCATGGCTTCAAAATCAATAAAAAAGCTAGTTTTGGTTTATATTATAAAGTAATGTTTATTATTGTATTTTTTATAAGATATTACATATTTTATTTTAAAATCTAGTTTTAAACATTTGTTTCTTCATAGGTTCAAAGGTTTTTATTCATTCTTTTGTTTAAATTTCTATATTTTATAATTATACTTTCAAGTCTTGCTAGACGTGTACTGTAGTGAAAACATCCACATGTGTCAACTCCCTCTGTAGCTAGATCGGATGACCAGCTACACGCTGGAAGATGTTCGCCAAATTTAGACTTAACTAGATGACAGTTTTTGTACACCAAGAAAAATTCACGATACTCTTTAAACAATTCATAATGTTCTGTTTTTACTTTCCTCATTTATTTATTTAATGTCAGCTATGAGCTG